>CM057001.1:100683963-100713963 GCA_029891345.1 Dryococelus australis
TGTTGGAATTGTAGGTTTGATGTGGCTCTTGCAAAGGGTGCCAACTCATCCGTGGGAGTGGGCGCAAGGAGACAATGGTCACACATCCACATGAACATTCCTGGGCCTATCCAAGAGCAAGTTTTCCTTATTATTTTGGATTCTTATTCAGAATGGCTAGAAGTGGTATCAGTCATAACCCCAGACTCTTCAAGTGTTATCTGAGTTCTACGCAGTCTGTTCACCACACACGGATTACCTGACACCCTGGTTAGCGGCTGTGGCAATGCATTCAATTCTGCACTCTTACAAGAGTTTGCTAAGAATAATGGCATTTGACTGATCAAGGAGGATCCATAAAAGCCATCATCAAATAGATTAGTGGAGCATATGGTACAAACCATGAAAATCATGCTGAAGAAAATGTGTGATGGTGATTTATCAAGACAACTGACCAGACTACTGTTGGCACAACATGTTACACCAAGTGCTTTTACATCAGCACGTTCTGCGGAGCTGATTTTTCAGGAGAGATAAAACAGAAGCAAGCTAAATCATGCTCACAGAAACCTACGGTGTTTACCCCACTTGACCTGGTTTATGCTAGGACTATGGGAAGGGTTCCAAAGTGGTTGTCTGCAGTTGTGGTTTAGGTGACAAGACCAGTGTTGTACAAAGTGCCAACAGAAGAGGGGTTTTGGATGTATTGTCAACTTACATCAGCTTCGTCCGAGATGTGAACTTGCCTAGAGACACTCCACTACACACTCGGTGGGAGCCTAGACAGCCAACATTTTTAATTAGCCCTCATCAGTCTGCAGAAGAGCCACTGCCAGAAGAGAATGAGGGATTTAAAGGATTTCCAGCAGTAAGAACATCATCATGTTCACAAGACGAGAGAGAGAACTATTCAAGGGGTTCACAAAAGTAGCAGTGTCATCACGTCCGCAGGTTAATTCTAATGATGCAGTAAGTCCCAGTGTGTTACTACAGGTATCTACAAGCAGTCCTATTAAAACAATACCTCAGGGGCAAAAACTCAAATCCTATTGGACCAATGACTTACACAAAGGGGAATGAGAGTTTTGTATGTAGATTTTAGCAGCATTAATGTTATGGCAGTTGCGAATCAGAGTGGTAAAATGTGTCATAAAAACTAAAAAGCAATGCAAAGAGTATGCTTCACTGTATATTCACAATAGATGTGTACAATTATATACAGTTTTTTTTATCAGAAAACAAAGGTCAACACCTTGTTATCTATGGTTCTGCCTCTTCCTCCAATTTTGAGATCCAGAGATTTTGCAATATATGTAAATGTTTATTTTCACAAACACACTAGTTTCATGGGTGTTTCACATATTTGAGAAATTACTGCTGACATACCTGCAACGTAAATTACTTCTCGAAGATTTGGAGGTATCCTTTCATCATTTTCCATCCACCTCTGAAACTTGCTTTTGGCTTCTTTGACTGTATTGTTGATATTGCATAACACTGCAGATGTCAAAATTTCTGACCGCATCAGTCTATAAAAAAAATTTTACTACAGGAACACAGAACATCAAAATTTACAATCCAATAAGGAATTCTGTTCATTTTCTACATCAGTCTTCCTCAGAAAATGGTCTAAGTTTACCCAAGATCAAAATCTTCATTCTGCAAAATCTATTCCTGTTTTGTGTAGATCATAACCTGGATTGATTAAGCTTCACGAAAATTACTATATGTATTTTAACATTAGTCCTTGAGACTTAAAAAAATGTTTAATTTCTTTTTACATACTGTCATTTCAAATACTGTATTGTTTTTGTATTGCTTGTAAACAGTGTAAAAAAAAAGGCAGATTGAAAAATTGGGGTTGTGTACAAAAGTGAAAACTGAGAAGAAAATATACAGGTCATATTTTATTATGGTCACCTGTTTGGTCTCGTAGGCCCCATGAATCTAGTCTATGATTTTATGTGGGGCTCTGCACCAGCTACACAGTAGTGCTGTAATGAAAGCTGTAAATTATGCATTGTAAAACTTACACATGTGATACATAAAAAAATAATGGTACGTAGTAATACACACAACTTACAGAACAAGTGGTCCACATTAGGGGTCCACAACACTTAGAGAGGTGGGATTTACATCAGATGTTCAAAGTATCCGCCGTCCATTAGCTGGCAAGGGGCTGTACACCCCAGAATATTACCTTGAGCACTATTGACCATCACCTCATCAACTTTTGTAATCACAGCATGAAGCTTTATTACCATATCTGCAGTGTTGTACACTGAATTCATATGAGGCCATTGTGACCAAATGGTTGGCGATAATATAAAATAACCCATTCATTTTAACAGTTTCACTTTTCTACACAGCTCTGGTGTTACAGTCTGCAATTTTTTTCAAATTGTATTATACAATTTGTTTATGACTGACAACCATCAAAACATTAATATCTGTTCTGTTGGTAGCTTAATAAAATATTTACTACATAAATACAAAATGTTCAGTAATATTAGCCCAGTTTGAATTTTCAGTACGATAGAATGAAGGCAGCCAACTAACTTCTTGAGGTGGGGTCCAGTGTCCTCCCAACCAATGTAGTCTGTGACCTTGTGCAGCAGGAAGCGGAGGTAGTTCTGGAAGAGCTTGTAGGGGGGAGACTCGGACAGCAGCCGGCTCCAGGACTGCAGGTGCTCGAGGGCAGTCACCCAGGGAACGTAGTCCCGCTCCTGCACCAGGTACAGCGACAGCTCCAGAGCGATGGTCACGTTCAGCAGCCCGGCTCTGCATACAGGTGTTCCAAACTGACACTTCCCACTCAGTAGGCCACAATACCATAGTACAGATAGACCCCACACCACGTAAGTACAACTTCAGAAATATTACCTATTACCTAATTTAAACACAAATATTAATTTATTTAAAGTTAGGCTCTTGTTGCAGGATAAAGTGAGTCCTTTTGAAATCTTCCTATAACTAACTAACTCTCTCTCTTCCCCCCCCCCCCCGCACGCACACACACACACACAGAGGCATGCAGGCGCCCAGATAAGTTCACAGCAGATCAATAAAAATAGTTATAAGGCTTTACATTGCATTGGGAGTGTGATAAGTAAAGTTATGGCTACTGAATTCAGTGTTTTTTATATACTTAACAGCATAAAGTTGCACTTTCATAAAAACAGTCTATGGTTTCCATTTTCATGGCACATTAATAGAATGAGATGGTACGTGACAATGTTAATAATACATATAAAAGAATGATACTGTTGTGTACTGACATTGTGTATATAATAGGACATATGGTTAGGTGGACATGGTTGGCACAAGTGAGTAGTGTCATGACGCATGTCGTTACCAAGATGTAATCGCGTGGACAGAGATCCAGGCCAGTGGTGTGGATCGGTAAATAGCAGTGCTGATGGACGGGACATAAAAGTGGTAACAAGAATGTGATCTGTACTGGGTTGAATAAAATACCTTAAGTTTCCAGTCATCTGTGAACAGTCATGGCCTCCATGGATACAATCGTAGAATTTGTGCTGGGCCGAGATACGTGGCTGTCTTATGGTGAATGTTTACAGTTCTATTTTATCACGAATATAATAGAGAATGATATAGCAAAACGGGTGGTTAATTTTTACTCTGTGCACGGTGGAGTTGTACAGTATTGTTACATCATTACTATCGCAGTGCCAAATAGATGCTGTACTGTTAAGTGAAGTGCTAACAAAACTTACAGAACAATGTGAGCCACGACCAGATTAATTATTGGAGATTTGCAATTTCTTAAATGAGATCAACAGGAAGGCAATACAATTGCAGTCTACGTGGTAGAATTGCATCGACTATCGACTCACTGTTATTTTCCTAACTTAGAACGAATGTTGCATGATAGGTTAGTTTGTGGGGTACGTGACAAAACTGTTCGACATGTGCTACTGGCGAAAGACAAATTAACCTACAAGAAAGCAATCGACATTACAATGGCAGCAGAAGCAACTGGAAGAAACCTGCTGGATTTATGGGGAAACGCGATCGTGGAACACAAGGATGAGCTACATAACGTACAGGCAAATGGGTGAGGAAAATGGCCAGACTCTCTGATGGGGTGTCAAGAGAACTGGCGAGAAATGTTTGCTGGTGATGCAATGGGGATCATCCACCAGCGACATGTAGACATGTGTCCACCACATGTCACCACTGCAATAAGAGAAGCCTCCTAGAGAGGGGGCGTGCATCACCAAGAAGAAGCGGGGGAGTGCTGGTTCTACAGGGAAGCGACAGTAAGCCATCCAGGCGCGGCAAGGTAGGACTCATCTGTTAAGAGCCTGAATCCGAATATGAGGATGAGGTAGGGCGAATATGTGGACTGCATAATCTGCAAGGAGGATGCAGCAGTGAGCCATGTGTGATTGACCCGTGGTTAGATAATAACCTGCACCAGTTAGAGGTGGACATAGTGGCCAGTTACACAGTGGTTAACTGGGGTACTTATAAGACTTTGTGGCCAGGACTGTCACCATTAGAAGAGAACAACATTGTTTTGTATACATGGTCACAGGAAGGATTGAAAGTTAGGGGTCAGAAAGTGGTGATTGATCGAGAAATGGCTCAGTTGCTTCCCTGCCCTTGTTGGTGGCTAGTGGATAGCGGCCCAGCCTGCTTGGAAGGAACTGGTTTTAATCCCTCAGGCTCTCAGTGGAGGGAATTTTCATGGTGCAAGCCCAGATGAAGGTGAATGGATACTGAAACACATAGAAATGTCACTGAACTGTCTATTATGTATCCACAGGTGTTTGATAACAGGAACCTAGGCCAGTGTAAATGATCCCAGATAACTATTATTTAAAGGAAGGAGCGAAACCAGTTTTCAGGAACAACAGAGTAGTACCATTTGCACTTCAAGAGAAGGTGGAGGCAGTCATTGACAAGCTTGTCGAACAAGGTGTCTATGAACCTGTAGCATATTCATTTGGGTAACACAAATTGTGCTGGTTATCAAAGGGGATGGTTCAATTAGAATCTCTGTGGACTATAAAGGTACTTTGACCAACATAGCCAAGTTGAATGTTACCCACTTCCAACAATCAATGAAGCATTTACTCATTTAGCAGAAGGGAAATATTTCACAAAGTTGGATCTGGAAGATACTTACCTGCAAGTGGCTGTAGATGAGTCCACTGAAGAGTTATTAACAGTAAACACTACAAAAGGACTTTTTAGAGTTTGTCATTTCCAGTTTGGAGTAAGTGGAGATCAAGCAATTTTCCAACGGATGATGGCAACATTACTAGGGGGTTTACCAGGCATTGTGGTGTTGTTAGATGATGTATAGGTGGCTGGCTCAAGTAGGAAGGAGCATTGAGCAAGAGTACGTAAGGTCATTGCTGAAATAGACAAAGTTGGACTTAAACTAAAGAACACGAAATGTGTTTTTTGCAGCCACGAAAGTGAAATATTTAGGGTACCTGATTGACACTGGAGGCATCCATCCAACAAAGGAGATGGTCGAGGCAATACACAAAGCACCAACACCACAAAACAAACGTGATTTGCAAGCATTCCTTTGGGCTCTTGAAATTTCTATGGTTGGTTTTTGCCTGACAAAGCAACAGTACTGGAACCTCTACATAAGTTGTTGGACAACGAGGTTTTATGGACGTGGGACAAATAACATCAAGTAGGGTTTCAGAAAGGAAAATATCTCCTGCAGGCAAGCATGGTGCTGGTCCATTATGATCCCAAGAGAGCTATAGTGATGACCTGTGATGCTTCAGAGTTTGGAGTTGGGGCTGTCTTAGCTCACATCTCACATCATGGATAATGGGAAAGAAAGGCCTGTAACTTTTGCTTCATGGATGCTTCATAAAACTGAGCATAACTATGCCCAAATAGATAAGGAAGCTTTAGCAGTAATGTTCAGAATAATCAAATCTCGTCAGTACTTGGTTGGTTGATCATTTACTGTGATTACTGATCATAAGCCCTTGTTGCAGTTGTTGGACCTACACAGGCCCACTCCTGATATCCTTTCCCCCAGGATGCTCCGTTGGTGTTTGCAATTGTGTCTGTATGATTTTCAGCTAGTCTACAAGCCTGGCAACAAAATAGGATATTTGGATGCTCTAAAGACGACCAGTACTGGTACCTACCATGGAGGTGCCCACCGTATCAGAAGTGCTGATGCTAGAGGAGAGGCCAGAAGCACCCCTAAATGCACACATGGTGGCCCAATTGACAGAGAAGGATAACATACTGAGACAAGTGAAGTATTTTGTACTGCATGGATGGCCAGAAAAACTGCCTACTGAAGAGGTCCGACCCTATTGGAACAGAGGTGTTGAATTGTCTATCTACCGGGATTGCCTTCTCTGGGGCACTAGAGTTGTTATTCCGTAGGTGATGCGGAATGAGATATTGGTGCTGTTCCATGCCTCGCATGATGGCTTGGTACATTCAAAAGCATTTACTAGACGTTACATATGGTGGCTAAAACTCAGTGACGACATTGAGAAGATGGTTCAGCATTGTGAGATCAGCCTTAGCGAGAGCCGAGCTCCACAAAAAACGCACATGAGGTGGACCATGCCCCAAAATCCATGTTCCTGCCTACATATGGCTTTCACGGGACAATTCATGGGGAAAATATTTTTAATAGTTATTGATGCCTACTTAAAGTGGCAAGAAGTACAATTGGTGCCATCAATGTCAAGTGCGTTAGTAGCGACTGAGCTGAGAGACATGTTCAGCATTCCTGGATTGCCAGCAATGGTTGTATCTGATAGTGGGATAGCGTTTGCATCCTGTGAGATGAAAACATTTTTGGACCAGAATGGAATTTCCTGCAGACATTCACCTCCATACCATCCTTCCAGCAATGGACAAGTCTCTACTCTCAGCTGGCTGGCTGAAGAGGTGGTAGACACTTCCTCTCATGCAACTGGCTTTTCCCCACCTCTGGTGGGGAGAGCGTAGATGGCAGAGTCAGCGATGGAGAGGGCAGCACAGGTTGCTCTTTGCGTGTTGATTGACCGGCCAGGGGTGGCTCTGCGGACACTCTTCTCCCTCTGATTGGCGCTGGTGCTGGCGAAGGCGGACATGGCGGCTCTGGAGACAGTGGTGGCAGAGTAGAGGCAGGGGCCCATGTGTGGGATGCGGCAGGGTGCATGGCGGTCGCCAAGAGGTCTACGGGGTCACACACTATCACTTGCTCATGCTCTGGCTCAACATGTGGTGGTGGCGGCACACATAGTGTAGTTTCTTGCGTGATTTCCGAACTGCTTGCCTTCTTCATGTGTATTATGTGTACTTTTCATACATTGTTACTGCTGTCTTCCATCCACAGTGTGTTTCCTTGCTTTTCTATTACTGTGTAATGGCCTTCCCATTTAGGGTGAAATCCTACGTGGAAATGTGCGACTTTGCTGCTGAGGGACCGTGTCTTCACCCAAATGGTTTGATATAACAAGCTTGATGGGCATGTGCAGCATCCATTTGCTTTATATTGGCTCATCAAATTTCTTTGGCTTGCGGAATTTGTCTGAGCTCCTCTTCCCAATCCCATTCCGTAAGGCAAGTAGCAGCTCATTAGGCGAGGTTCCTAAGGCTTTGTTGTGGCGACAGTGGAGAGTGAACAAGATGTCTGATAAATACGGGTCCCACTTCCGGTGATCCCCTTGCATTATGATTCTGAGACCTTTCTTTATTTCCTGATTTCTCCTTTCCATCGGGTTCCCTTGCAGGTGGTAGCTGGGTGTGGTCCAGGGCTGGACTCTCCATTTGTGACAGGCGTTCTCCCATGCTGCTTCAATAAACTGTGGACCAATACCAGTAAAGATGCAGCAGAGATATCCCACGAAATGGAAAAATTCCCTTTCTGTGGTTGAAATGATGATTCTAGTGTCACTTTTAGCTAGGGAGTAGGCCTCAACCCACTGAGAGAACAGGTCAGTGACCACCAGAAGATTGTTTACTCTTTTGGATTCATGGGTAGGGTCCCATCAGGTCAACATCAATTTGGGTTCATGCCCAGAGGGCTGTCATGGGATGTCGATAGTGCGTAGAGCCCCATGTGCCTTGGTGCCGGCGCAGGTCTGGCATTGTCTGACGTAATCCTCCACGTCCTGGTTCATGCCTTCCCAGGTGTACCTCTGGTTAAGTTTGTGCAGCGTTTCCTTAACTCCAGATTGTCCTGTGTGGGGATCCTGGTGGTAATAGTAATATAGGTCCGCCCGAAGGCTGTGTGGTATACACAGTTTCCTGTCTTCAGTATGCGTATGGGGATCAGCCCATACATACCTTTGTTCTTCCTTGAAGAGGTTTGGGATTTTGGTGAGCAGGTTACATACTTCGGGGTTGGCCTGTTATTGCTCAGCGAACACAGTATGACTGGTTTGTGCCTCCAGTAACTGTACATAACCTGGTTTGTCAACTTCCCAATATGGACTGTGTTCTGGTGGGAGCATCCTTTCCCAGTTTTCCAGGTTCTCAATCTCCTGCTGGTGATTGGGAGCTCGTGATAAAGCATCTGGTTGTTTATTTTGCTTCCCAGGGCAGTGTTGAATGGTAAAATTGAATTCTTGCAAGAACAAGGCCCAGTGGCCTAGTTTGAACTTGGTTGCACTGACAGTGTGTAACCAGGTAAGTGCATGATTATCAGTCAAGATAGAGGGTACATGTTCGAGGTGGTAACGGAACTTCTTAAGGGCCCAGATGACGGCAAGACATTCATGCTCGTTCGAGTGATACCTCTTCTCCGTTTCTGACAGGAGTATGCTAGCATAACTTATCACTCGTCGACATCCTTCCAGGGTCTCTGGGTAGAGAACGGCTCAGAGACCTGTCCCACTTGTGTCTGTCTGCAGGATTAGATGTATGTCAGGGAGGGGCCGATAAAGTATGTCAGGTTGCGCGAACTTGTACCGGAATTCCTGGAAAGCTGTTTCTTCCTTCTCTGTCCACTTCTAGATTTGGCCCTTTTGCAGAAGGTTATTTAATAGTCCCATAAGTTCAGCGTTATTTGGTATGAAATCTCTAAGCCAGCTGCTGGAGTCCCAGGAATTTCTGCAGCTGCTTCTTGTTTCGTGGTGTAACAACTTCAGTTATAGCTCATATTTGTTCAGTTTGGGCAAAATTGCCTTCTGGCATGACTCGGTGACCCAGAAAGTCTGTTTTGGTCTTTCCAAAATGGCACTTGGATAGGCGGCATCTAGGTGTGGATTTCAAATCCCTCCAAGACTAACTGGAGGTGCCGCTGGTGTTCCTCCCAGTTTTTGGAAAAGATTATGATGTAATCTAGGTAGGCACAGCAAAACTCGTCAATGTAGCCTGTTAGTACTGAAGCAGCCATGAGGTGTTGGAATGTTGCTGGAATATTTTGAGGTCAAATGGCATGACCTTGAACTGATATGCCTCTCTGTTAGCTGCAGTAAACCTATTGTAAGGCCTTGATTGTGGGTGGGCGGGGATTTGCCAGTACCCACATATCATGTCAAGGATGCTGAAAATTCAAGCTTCCCAGAGTACTTTTAGCATGTGCCCCAGGTTCAAGGCTAGGGGAGCTACTGGTTGAGTGATTTGATTCAGGTCATAGTAGTTAATGCAGAATCTAAGTAAGCCATCTTTTTTTACTAAGACTATTCTGGCATTGTAGGCCGAGTCTGAGGGTTCGATGATGTCTTGCTGTTTCATCTTCTCAATCTGCTGTTCTATTATGGCCTTGCATGTGGCGGAGACCTCTCCCGGTTGGTTGTGGATTATTCAGTTGCTGGTCAAATGGATCTCGTAGGAGACAGTGGTGGTCTGGCGCAAAGTGCTACATTGTTTAAATACTCTATGATGATCCTGCATAATCTGAGTCAGCTGGTTCACTGCTTCTCCTTGTAGTTGGTGGTTTAGTTAGTTGCCTATCATGGGTTGGTATAGTTCATGCTCAGCAAACTTCCACCAAGTTACTGACTGACCACCTTTTAGTTTCACCAAGGTAGACTCATCCCTGCTGGCAGTTTAAGATGGCTTGTTGTGCGGTCAACCAGGGATGTCCTAAGATCATTTCTTCACCCATGTTTTTGACTATATGAAAGTGTGTTGGTATCGCCTCATCTGCGAATCGTGGGGTTAATGTCCCGCTGTTGGCACACAAGCTCCCTTCTGAGCCATATCAATTCCGGTATTGCTGGCAGACTGTATTTTTTTTGGTACTCCTGAGGGACGACATCCTAGCGGATTGCGTTGGCGCTGGCAGCCATGTTGATTTTAGCTAGTTGTTGTGTCTTTGCGATGAGTATTGGGATGCATGGCAGGTCTCGGAAGATTTGGTTTTCTTGTATAAAGGCGATATGCAGGACCTCTCCTTCTTCTTTGGCCGGTGCCCGGACCCTGTCAGGTTTCCTGGCTTTTGCATTTCCCTGCTTGCTAGGGCTTTTACCCATGCTTTTGGGCTCCTTTTATTTTGTTGCCAGCGCTCAGGCCAGTCCTGACTTCCTGTTTTGGAGCTTCTGCCTTAGGACAGGGCAGTCTTGGTGAAAGTATCGGGCAGGACAATGCCAGCACTTCGGCAGTATAGCTGGTGGTGTTGCAGCCGGACCCGACGTTTGTTCGCGTGCGGTGGTCTCGACAGCTGCTGTTTTTCCTGCTTGAGCGGGTGTGGGCTTGGCTTTGGAGTGGGACTTGCAGATGTCCACCAAGTGTGTTTCTCTAATACAGGCCCTCCTTACCAGTTCTTCAAGCGTCGCTTGTTCGAGGTTCATGAAGATGTGAACCTATTTCTGGTAGTAAAAGCCTGGTGATAAGTTCGACAGTGTTGAGCTCGTCGGGGCGTGGATGAACTCACTGGAAAATCAAGGCTTTATGCTTGATAAAGAGTTCTGCATCCTTGTTTTCTCTTTGGGTTTGAGCATAAAGCTCATTTGTCAGTTGTGTGACCATTCGATCTCCTGAGAAGTGTGTCACAATCCTTTCGGACAGTTCCTCCCAGGTGGTGATGAACTCTCCATACTTTCCCCATCATTTTTTGGCTTCACCTTGAAGCTGGGCCTTTGCCTTGACAACCCACAAGGCTTTGGGTAGGTATGTCCCTTAAAACTCTGTCTGGCAAGCTTGCAGAAACTTGCAGGGATCCTCTTGGGTCTTCCCCAAGTATTCTTGTAACGGGAGGGGTTTCAGTACAGAAGGAGTTCGTTGTGGTTCAGTTACGGTTCTGGACAGCACCCATCAGGTGTCATTCTGCAGGTAGAGCAACTCAAGTAGAGACTGTCCAGGTCTCTGGCTTGGGCTTTCCATCCGAGGCAAAGGTTGTGGTACATGCGAGGGTACTCATGGCAAGCTACCTGGTATATGCCTCTTCCGGGGCAATCTGTTTGGTCGTATCATCGTTGCCTATCCCTGCAGTTTGGGCAACGGTACTCTAAACCTTGGGTGTCCATCTCCTGGTCTTCCCAACTTAGACAGAGGTAGTGAAATGCTGTGTTGCAGTGCGCGCAAGATATAAAGTGGCAGCCTATGCCAGGACATTCTTACATGGTGCAGATCTGTCCTTCTGTCTCAGTCGTTCTTTCGGATGTGGCCATTCAGGTGCCATTGGTGGGAATTGGCGCCATAGGGTGTTTTGAGTTGACTTCCCGCAGACAAGTCAGTGGTTGTTCTGTAGGAGCCCAAAATGACTTTTCTCAGGTGATTTTTGTCTGGAAAAAGATGGCAAATGGACCATATTTCTCCAGTGGTTCCACAGTGGGTGCCCAGAAAGAAGCTTGTAGCCTCTCCACTTACCCTTGGTGAGATTTGCTGTTGGAGGGTAAGGCCGAAGTTCTTTCCCACCTGGACAATGGTGAAGCCGTGGTCATTGCTTTAACGGGGTTTTACCTGGTGCCTGATTTATTGGTTTTGGTCCGTCAATAATTGTGCATTGAGCTTTGGGTGACGTGCAGGCGAGTGATGGGTGATGGGTTGCCGTGGTTGGAATGTAAGCTGGTGTGACGTTAAGGGCCCTGACTACCCTGGTAACGTTAGCTGGCCGGACGAAGGTAGGTGTCTTCTTCGGCGGCGTAGGTGGCAGTGGAGATACTGCATGTGGTACATGTCAGAGAAGGTTATTATAAGTGGAACTTGCTGAGCTGGTGATTGACCCTTTTTGACATGCAGCCTCCTCTTTCTTCCAGGAACATACCTGGTTGTCAAATGGGCCACTTTCCCTTCGTACCACAGCCTGAACTAACCCTAGCTTGACAGCTTTGCCCAGCACAGCCCTATAATGAGACATAAGGTGGCGGGGGTAACTAATTAGGTTGATAGTGGGTGGTCAGTAAGGGGTAGTTACAGCCTGATGGAACGAGGGATGTGGAGGTCAGGTGAGGTGGGAGGCCTGTTCTACTGGCCTTCAAACCAGAGACTTGGCACGCAGAACGTTGTGATCTGACCCAAGTTCCAAGCTGGAGGTTACAGTAGACGGCAAAGGACGTCCACTCCCTTGGCTCCCTGGCACAGAATGTCGCAATCTAACCCAGGTGTCATGAAGAGCAGGACTCCTGTTGGGAGTTGGGCTATTGTTTCCAAGCAATAAACATGGCACGCAGAATATCACGGTCCAACCCAGGCACTTTCTGGAAGGTTGATAGTCAAGAGACAACTCTAGTGAGGCCTAGAAAGGCAAGCTTCCTAAAAGCACTTCGAAACAGTTGTCACTAGGAGAGAAAGGGAGTGAGATTTTGGATGGTGGTTAGTGCTAGAAGAGTCTTACTAGGACAGGTGATGAACCAGAGAAAGAGAGAGGACAAGGTGTGGGAATACAGAGTACTGGAGAGACAAAGTTTCTGGTGGAACTGGCACTGGCCTCTCCAAACCTCCCCTCTAAGTGGCTGATACCTATTTAAAGGTCATACCTAGAGCACTTCTTTATACTTTTACGTTATCACCCACAAGATCAAAAGCTAAATCGGCTCTTTTGTCATCAGGATCCACTGGGAACTTCGTAATTTTGAAACCGCCATGCTGTCTGAAAGGGTAAGAAACACTACACTAATCTACACACACTCACACACCAACTAGTCGCGTCCACGCATTTGCCTTCTTTCATGATTAAAATTAAACATTGCGGTATCCCCATTAACTATTTTCGCGGCCCAGTGCTCCCGAGCTGTGACAGTCTAAGTTTTGGGGAATGCCCGATAGCCAGAAACATTCCCTACCACCTCGCCACTAAGCACAAATGGCTAAGTCACACACCACACTGCAGTCTTTCGATATGGTTCACATTTACACACACTCATTCAATTCATCACTCTCTTGACCTCTCAGAGGTCCTTCCGTCCTTCTGCTATCTTACCATGTCGCATTCCGGTACCTTCTGCCATTGTCGTCGTCGATTTCCTGGACAGGACTTCCTGTTTAGTTGTCTAATCCAGGTTGATATGATCGGTGAGTGATTGAGGGAAGTGCATTTGAGGGGGGAGATGGCTTTCCTGATTTCTTCCCAATTCATGTTCCTCCATCCTGAATTCAGCGCTGCCGAGAGGGGGCCTGTGGACTCCTTTTCTATCCCCCTCCTCCCGCGTTATTCCTCCCTTGATCTGGATTCCCTCGAAGGGGAAATCTGGTGTCATGTACCATTACAAGTCATGTTGTCATCGAGAACCTGGGCAAATTTACTTGTCCAGGTGTTGTTGCCTTATCCAGTATTTTCTGGGTCCTTCAAGGGAAACTCAGGTCATGTTTGGGTATTGGTATAGGCTTATAAGGTAGGATGCCGACCAAAAAGACTAATACCTGACCACAGTGTACCCCGTGAAGGGCTTGTTGTAATCAAAAGTACACCTCCCGTACGTATGGACGGCATCCTTTTAAATCTGTTTCATCAAAACCTTTTCCCCTACGCCAATAGCACTTCCTGAGTAGGCTCAGGAGCGCTTCCTGCTGGGTCGGCAGGCCTGCCTGGGTAACGACGAGCCTGTCGACTGCCTCCATCCTCTGGAAGAGGATTCTGTCCCCCCCCCCCCCCCCCCCCTTCATCCATCTGCCTGACTATCAGGGTCAGGGCTGCCATTAGCATTGTTGGTTCTTCCAACCGGGAAAGCTGGGCTCTCCGTATGACTTCATCATACATCCAAAGTGAGTTTTTCGGGTGCGCCACTACAAGCCATGCCTGTACTGATGCATCTATCATATTTTTCTCGTCCGGCCAGTTGATTATCACTGTTCTTCCTGTGACTGGGATTGCTTCCGACCTTCTCAGTAGTTGTTTATGGAGGAAGATCTCTCTATAGGCCTCAGTTTCCCTTGGCTGCCTAATTTGAACCTCTTCCATAGGTACCCCGTTTCCCATACCTTCCTGGCCCTGTTCATTGAACTGACAGTTCTTCTCCTACTGTGTGTTTGAAGCCTACTCATTCTACAAGTAGCACAAGCAAAGCCCTCCTGAATAAACACCATTGGATTCCAACTACATGGCCATCCATCTCTATTCTGGGTTTCCTTACCCTGGTCTTGTGTGTCCTGTTGCTCCAGGTCTACAACTCTCATTATAGACCTAGACTTGGGCAACTCCTCCCCTATATTTTTCTTTCTTACATTGTCTGGCTTTGCGGAGAGAGGTTTTCCGTTCCCGCTCTTATTCCTTTCGCTAGAGGCCTCCAGCTTGATATTCCTGTTTTCATGCACAGGAGCAAGCTCCTGTATTCTTGTAGTCAAGTGTGGAGTGAGAGGGATCTCCTCACATTCTTCCATAATTATAACTCTCGGAAAGATGTGATCACCCATTCCGAGATATATTACCATCCTCATTCGACTCCGCACTGTCACCGAACTCATAGCTCAACTAACACTTTATGCCTGTTTTTTTATTGATTGCTAAATGAAAACACACATGAACATAAACCAGCCTGTACCCTGACTGAAGCCTGAAGGGCTGGTCTTAAGTTGCCAACTGGTGTAGTTACCTATGTCTCAGAAGACACGGCAGTGTGGGCAACCCCAAGACTGCGGTACTCGCACTCATGATAGCTGAGAGTAAACTACAAGGTAGCTGGAAGCACTGTGGCTTTGGTATGCTAATGGGCAACACTGCAGTGTTGTGTAGAGCAGAGTTCTTGACTGAACAGTGTAAGACTGATACGACTTGAAAAAGTTGGTAGTTCTTCGGGCAGTGTGACGTTCTGCGAAGGCAAGACGTGAAGTCTGGTGACTCTTGGGCGGTATAACACCGGGCAAGTGGACTGGCACAAGAGAGTCTCGAACTGAGGACTTCGGGTCCTATTTGTACTCGGCTCACAATGCCAGCACAGGGGTTGCAAGGTATGGAGAGAGAGACCCGAAGGATAAAAGAGAGTAAATGAGAGCAGTGGAGACTTCCCCTCACTTGCCAGGTGCTGGAGGGGTAAGCGGCGACATGATGCAAAACGGGGTTGCTGTGCAGCAGGTGGCAATGGCCGGGTAAACCAGCCTGGCTTGGAAGGCGCAGTGTTGCGTGTACGGCATAATGGCTCTTCTTAGGAGGGTGCCTCTATGGCTGTGGCGAGGCTAGATGAGTGAATGACGTCCTTAATGATGTGTCAAAACTCTCCCCTTCCGTTAGCCGGAGTCACAGGTGCAGAGGATGAACATCCTCTCAAAGGCGTCTTGATACTCGATGGCGAACTGTAACAGTGGTGCTCTCTCTCTCTCTCTCTCCCTCCCCTCTCCCTCCCACCCCCTTTCCCTCTATCCCTCACCCTCACTTTTGACTAAAGGTATCCCACCCACACACACTTAACCTGTATGACCGGAATCAGCAAAGGGTGTAGGAGTTGAAAATGGTCAACAAACCAAATGTCATATGTTTAACAGGTGCAGATCTGAACTATCCTAATCCCTACCCTTGTGTACAGGACTGTGGTACTATTAAAAACTCAGGGACAGCTCCTTGCTTCCACCCAGCACTTTATTTTTGCGTTAGTTACATTAACCACTCTTCCAAATACTAAACTTCTGGGTCCATGAAAAATGCTTATAGTATTGACCTCGCTTATCGATAATTACAACCCTTCACGTTCCAAATCAATATTCATTACTACCCTAGAATTTAAAAAATTTACATGATATACCCACATACTTCATTTTCTTACCTGCAGAGTGTGAAAGCATCATCAATCAGATTAGCTCTGTCAGCTGCACTGAATATTGAGTGGTTTTGTCTCATAGCCAAGATGAGGGACGTCCACGTTTCTTCATCATACATGACGCGGTAGAATCCAGACTGATTCGCATTCACTTTGATCCACTCCACCGTCTCGTTTATTTCAAACCTCACTGAAAATAAAACATCACTGTGACATATCTGTGCTAGTCAATCAAAAAAGGCAACAGCTTTCATAACAAGGCACTTCAGACATATATGGTGGAAAGAGACTGTAATTCGGCCTTGTGCCCAAAACTTCCTTTCTATATATAGTTTTCTAATAATCTTGTTAACTAACTGTTTTAAGATTACTATATTTAACTTATTAATTGTTTTTAAAGGTAATTCATATAAAGAAGCAAAAAATTCCTTAGTAGTACAGTTTTGGTGATATATGTCATGAGTGAGACGTAACACTTTTGGCATGTCATGTTTTAAATTGTGCAGAAACATTCCATTAAGAGAGGCAGTGCGGCTTCTTTCAAATAATCATATACTTAAAATCCTATCTCTTGTGCTCAATGAATAAAAACTTTTTATATTGCATTTTTTTTTTATTTATATTTCAGTTTTCTTTTAAATTTAAAAGATTACAGTGTTTATTCATTTTATTTATTAAGTTTTATACCTTGTCAACATAATGCATAAATACACATATAATACGTAAAATCCATTCACGGTTACTTCAGCCTTTTCTGAAGCCCAGCTAAAATTCTACTTCCAGGATATTCCTCCGCCTCGCACAAACTAAGCTTAACTAAGCCTGGAAAATTACACCAGACGGCGACGCACCACACTCGTGCACACTCAGTTGTAACAGTATTTTGTATAAGAACTATTTCTCACTAGGCACTACCAACGTATCTTTTTCTCCCTGTTTCTTATTCAAATTATTTGTAAATGAAGTATTATAATTTATAGATAAAATATGAATAACAAATCAATTTAACAAAAAAAAAAAAAAAGAACTTTTTATGAACACAAGTATAAAACGCTTGTGATATATGGCATATGTTGGAAATAACTAAACACGTCATACATGGGGAGATTTTTTAAAGGTTTGATTCAAAATGGCCAGAAGAAACCATGAATAGACTATATTAACAGTATGTATAACTTTATACTTTATCAGAATTTAAATTGATGCGTGATGTCTTTTCAATTTATTTAAATAGATTTCTACTCATCCGTGCGAACCACTCTGCCACACCACAGTGGATGGAGTCTGATTGACAGTACAATCTGCCAGAAGTCAATAAATTGTACTGTTTACCAACCGAGCCACCGAGATGATACTTCAAGGTCACCTAGTACTATAGCGTGCCAAGGGATGGCACTACTAGTATGAATCGCCAAGCCATGCAGCAGCTGGAACTTCGGCCGGCATGGTATGGAGAGAGAGAGATCCGAAGGATAAAAGAGAGTAAATGAGAGCAGTTTCAAACTCACCCCGGGTGTGTCTGCTCTCACATCCACCAAAACACTTGGACCGTGACGTGTCTCCTTTGCCAATAGGATGTTACGCATCAAAGTTATAAATTTTCTGATGCAGATGTTAAAGTTTCTTGTACTCTTCATTACTATCTTATTGTAATAATGTGGATAGGAGTAAAGACAATCAGCATTCCTACTTTGCAAATCAAATTACTTATATACTTGCTTCTGCAATTTGGTTAATACTTTATTTTTTAGTACGTAAACAATTTTGGTTGCATTTACATAGTATGTAATGCCAAACAAGTTTAATTACTCCACTGTTAGGGATCTTAACAACTTAGAATTTATTTTTAGCTTCCTTTCTTGCTGCAAGTTAGGAAAAATCAATAAATGAAATGGGTGTATATTATTTTTAACAGCACACGATAAATTTTTTGGTACAAGGTGCTAAAATTATGGGCATGTGTGTCAGGGAGAAAGTTAGTAATCTGGTTAAAGTGCACTCTTTTGTGTTTCAAGTTGAACTTATGCATTATGTGGTGTTTTATTATGCATTTTCATGTTTCAGATTTAACACTGCTCGACTATTGAATTCAAATAACCTTGATCTTTTCAAAGGTTTTGACTTTTCTGATCAGCCCTTTTACAAGCTACAGAGATGAGAATTAACCAATTTTCAAACAAAAGCAGAAAAACGGTTAGGAAAACTATTGGCAATTAAGGTACCCTGACTACAATATGTCAGAGGACTCCGTACCATCCACATGATAGTAAAAACAGAAAATTAAACCAATTTTTACTGCTGAAATCTTGGTGGTGTGAGTGGATGTGACCCTCCCATGGTACCACTTCGAGATGCTGGATAGTCAGTGGACTGGCCTGCAAAGGGGTGTAAGGTGTGTGGGGTGGGCCTTCACTCCCCTCGGACACACCCGGTGGGGGCTATGATGGCTTTCAAGTCAAGTCTCTGGCTGGAAGGTACCTGAAGGGAGCATTTATTGTAGTCCTGGAAAGTCATGGTCTGGTTGAGGAACCGGCCTGTAATGGGTGTATGGCAGTCCATGGAAGCTTGGGGCATCATGTGACAAGATGCCCGATGGTTTAGTCGTAACAGCTTGGAATGACGAAGCCTCCTTGATGTGGCTGGTAGCATGATTAGCACAGTGTAACCGGCCTTTAAATGGGAATGAGGTGTTCCAACCTCATGTGGGATACCTAGTGGGAGTGCCCGAGACTATGGGATAGGACCTCCCCACGCTGATGCGAAACTGTGCACCACCTATGTGAGAGAGTATATGGACAGGGTTGTGTCGGAGCTACTGCCAAGTCCTAGTATCGGAGCCCATATGCAACACATCTGCAGAAGGGTCAGATATGCACAAGACCACAGCCTCTACTGACTCATGGGGACCCACACCTTCTCGTGGTACCGCCAGGAAACGCCCTATTTGGGGGTTGGCAAACGTGGGTAACCCGGGCATTCCCTGTGCCTCGCCTTGGCCACTCAGATGGAGAAGGGTATCAGCTAGCAGGAAAGGCTTATTACAGCAGTTAGTAATGGCCTGGAATGTTGGTGGGCCGGTCGACCCCTTTACGGTCAGGTCGTTGGGGCCCAATGTTTGGGTTTTAGTGAAGAACCTAAAGACTTGGAAACAGATGAGAGGCGAGGCAGGTCAGAGTCTGTGTGCGCCGGTCTTATCGTGAGGACTTGGCGTGCATAGTCACTGGCTAGTCAGACCTCAGAAAAACCCGCAAGTGCCATGAAAATGAAGGAGGAGCATGGGGTGACCTCTGAGCCCGTATTAGTGGTTCTCGCAGTACTAGGTCACGGAGGGAAAGGACTTGTGCTGGCAGTGGTACTATCAAACCCAGGAGGCAGAGTGGCAGCAAACAGATATTGAAAACAGTATAAATTAACATCAGCCTCTGAGATACAGCCTCCTAATAACAGCAAATGGATTCTGAAAACTTACAGGGTAGCTGTGACTCTTAATATATAATAAGTGAATAGATAATTCACTGGAAAAGAAGATAAAGTAAACGAGAATACCCGGTAAGGCCAAATGAGCTAAGAGGGTACCAGATGCATTTTAAGTTTATGCTGGAATCTTGGTAAAAAACTAGCAATCCCCTGATTGATATTGTTGGCACTATTTTAAAAGGTAATGACACTGTTCACTAACAGGGTAAACACTGAATCAGCATTACTACCAGGATGACATATCATTAAAGGGTGTATGGGAGGGGGCACCACTAAAACAATGACTTAACACAATAATACACCATTCCTAATTCAGCTGAATATAGATCCAGTAAGGAATATTTTATTGTAATATTTAAGAATAAAAATATATACAGCAGAATAACCTTGTCAGCCTAGTGAGGCTTGAATCAGTTGATGTGGCGCGTGACGACCGGGAATAAATACGTACTATACTGTCTTCGCAAGGACGTTCAGGTCTTTTGGCTAGACGCTGAGCCAGCTCTTCTATGTGTGCTGGGGTTCAGTTTTGTTTAGGTGCGGGCACATTCCCATTGTATAAAACTGGCCGTGTGGCTATGCGGCAGAGCACAAAATCTGGTACCGGAACTTCCACAGGGTCTTGCAGATGATGTAGTGCTTGTGCCTAAGCCTGAGGAGTTAAGCTAGCTATCTGTTTAACCAGGGAAGGCTGATACTTGTGCATTCTACCTGTTGCAGAAAGTATCTGTCGCACTCTCTCCTTAAGACCTTTCCTCTGGGAGTAGGGCATTGGAAAGTGGACTTTACCCTACTACTACTGTACCACGCCTGCAGGTTCCTTGTGCAGCTCTACGTGTGGCACCTCGTATGAGCGGAGGACGGGCGGACATCCTATTCCCAAATCTGGCAGAGACTGTGGTACACGAGGGAAGTCAGGCCTCACCTTGTCCAGAGATGCACACGGGTATGTGGCCCTGTCCCAGTCTTCCCAACCTAGGGGTCACAAATGTCTCCCAGCGGAGGCCTCTCAGAAGAGGTAAGTGAACACCAGGCTTCCTGCGTACTAAATTTCTGAGTGTCACTATGTCGTTTCTTACATAAAACAGTCCATCAGAGTGAAGCCGGCAGACCATGCTATTTAAAGCTAAATACCCACACATTAGACGGCTACCCTTCTGTGCCCCAGGAGACAGCACAGTAGAGGCCCGACCACTTGAAACTCCTCCACCAGGTGAATCAGCCAATCAAGTTATTCCATACTCTGTCACCACTCTTTATGGGGCCAGAAAGGAGCTTGAATCACCTTTGACAAACTGACCCCCTGTGGATAACACACCTGAGTCCTGTCTTGTAGCTTCAGCCAATCCGCTGCTCTGTCCACCTCTCTCTACGGGGCTGGACGAAAGGAGCAAGGGGTATAACTCTCGCATGAACAACTGCGAATCTTAGAAGTACATGTAGGGAATTTGAGTCGCCAGGTTGACTTTCGCAAGGCCGTATTTCCTCCTAGCTCCTATGCCGTATACCCGGAAGAGAGGTACGCAGAGGAGGTTAAAGGCAGCTTACGCCTCCGAGAGTAACCTGAATTGCGAACCTATTCCTCCTTCTGCACTTGGCAGTACTTCACTGCAGAGCAGAGTTCTCACCACCTGCTTACCTGAGAGGTTTAACCCCTCAGAGTCGCAGTCACCACTTTTCCCACCATTAATTAAGACCACCGGCAAACCTCACCTACTGGTTGTGGTGATCAGAAGAGGGGAAGAACCACCCTTAGGGATTGCCAACCTGTGGTTCAGCAGCCATTACTCCTACAGTCAACAGTCTACTGCCAGCACCAAGCAGAACAAGAGCATGCCACGTCCTGGGGACGTCCATTGCAGCCACCAGCCCTCACTACAGCTGGGGCAGTAACTCCAGCAGAGAATTTTGTGCCACCAGATAAACCAGTGAATAAGGGCCAGCCCGTTAGCAGGGCCGTGACAGTGTCTCTTGACATTGTGCCACTCTAACAAGCCACCCGACCTGTCTTGTATACTGGCTGAGCGCCGGTGAAGCATTGAAATGCCTTCATGTTTATCGTGATTCTGGCATCACAAAACCTTAAAGTTGACATAGACAAACTTCTCCTATTTCAGCAGTCACATAACTAAGGTATTTGTGGTATTTCTCCTCAGGCATCATGTGTCAACTGTATTGACGTTTCCCAGTATAGAAAATTGATACTTTGACAACACATGTCAAAGGGTTTTCTTTGTACTTACAGTGAGACATAGCTGCTTCATTAATTGGGAACGTGTCAAGGGTTATACTACAAGATACAGTTAGTATTTACTCTTGTACAGAAATACAGTTAGCTTTATCACAGACTACGAAAATACAAACATACATTAAATATATTCTAATATAAAATGTCAGTCATTTCCATATACAGTAGTTGTTCAATTATTATTTCGGCACAGTAGCTAAATGGGCTCTTAACCTAATATGTAGTGAAATGGAAAAGCATACATTGAAACAAGTGATTTAATTTTTTATTTACTAGGAATCAGGATGGAAAATCAATGCATGAGATGAGAATGTGTGTGTTAGAGAGTTGATCAAGTTAGTAGTATAAAATACAAATGTAACACAAAATAAACTTTCTCATGAACAGACACCACCTCAATGACTCTTGTATACCTGTAACAAATAAAAATTCTCCACCTTCCGTAATGGCAAATAAATGTGAGGAGAAATATTACTGCTTTCTAATGTCATCAACTTTTTCTCCTACAAGATCACGAAGGGGAAGCATGCACATACGACTTGTAAACCTACAAACATGGAAGGACAGCTTTGTGACTGGTATTTGAACAAAATGTTTTGAAGATGTACTAGATGAACAAAACAGTACAGTTTCAAAAATGAACCCACAAAGTTTACAGTTCAAAAACAGTGTCATCAGCCAACCTACCATCAGTCATGTTCATCCAGACATGGTACACGTCATCTGTACACTGGTTCGTGTAGTAGCTTAGTGGAACGTACCACTTGTAGCCGTAGGGAGAGTCTGGTTCACTGGTGTCACTCGAGTTACTGACATCGCCTGTCAGTAGGAACCTTTTCTGGGTTGCATTCACATAGCTGCCAGACCTCGTTACTGTGATCAACGGGAACCCCATCTGTCGGGTCCAGGTGTCCATTACTGTCTGTGAAGCAGAACAACACCTGGTGAGATAGTCATACACAAACTAAAGTCACAATGAACTATGCTGAGCATAATTTGTTGTAGAATGTAATAACCAGGTTGCTTATACCGAATTTGCTTGCATAATGTCTATCAAGGCATAATAACTGCACCACTGTTTTTAAAAACGTAAAAAATTTTTTAAAAACCTTGCATAATGTCTGCACCAGATTTCTAGAGCAGGCAACACAATCTTGGCCACCCCTGGAGGAGATAATGAATTGGGGGAAGGGAGGAAGTAGTTGTCAAACAATTTAAAGGGAATCATTTGAGGTGTATGTCAAAGTATTAAATTTAGAATAAGGAATGGCGAATTAGAACTCCTAAACTGTGCAGTTTAAGTTGTAAGTTATATGCTTTGCTGAAGAGCATAGAAACAGGGGTCCCGTTCTGCCTGCCTTTCCTGCGTAGGAGGGGGAAGTGCAGACCACTGTTTGGTAGCAAGAAATGCTAGGTTTTGCTCCCTACACCTTTGGCCGTGCCTTACTTTGAAATGCATAGAGTGTCACTGCTTAAACAACACATGTAGTGCACCTTGACGAGAAACAATTTAACAGCGTCAGTCTAGTAGCTGCTTGCTGGTACAAGTCATTTGGACCACCAATGTCTCTATTGGATGTGATTTCAGGCAAGGTTGAACGGTAAGACTCAGACTATGGTCACTTCAGAACTATTAGTGCTCGAAGCAAGGGAACAACCTGGGCTTGCTGCCCCTCCTTGGATGAAGATATTCCTAGTGGTTGTGGCTCCTCTGTTCCTCTCCTCCAGCACTATCAGTGCTTGGGTGGTTGAGAAGAAACAGGAAGCAGTTTAATGGGTGTGTTAATTCGGTTTAGGAAAATACTCGGTTTCTGTCGGCAGTGCACGACATGAACTGCTCCTAGGGGGCGAAATAACAAAATACTCTGTAAATGGAAAAGCGTAAGGATAGAGAACAAAATTATGTTTATTAAAAAATCAATAAACACGTGACTTGTGCTACTTCCTACCGAACAATGGAGTGCTGAAGGTTACCTACGTTAGCAAGGTGTAGGCGACCTGGTCCTAAGTTGAAAAGGGAAAGATTGTTCAAGATGTGAAAAATACTTTACTACTAAAATGTAATAAAGAAAGCGGGTGTTTAGAAGAAACAAAGTGAAGTTAACGAGTGTTAGCGTGCACGCTGTTTGTTGGATGACTACTGGTCGTCGTTGTTGGAAGTAGCCGCTGGGGGCCTACTTAGAGCTTGGAAGATCTCTGGAGTTCCCAGCACTGAGCAGTGCTCGGGTGGTCGCAAGAGAAGAAACAAGAATGACTGCTGGAGCCCTGCTGCGCACGGACTTTATAGTGCTGAAGTCTAAGCTGCCACAGTGGGGTGCGAGGAAGGTGTGTGACGTCCTTCTGCCTTGGAGGCTGGCGTGGAAGGTGGGAACCCTCTTGTCAGCGTTCCTTGGTTCGTGCATGTTTGGCAGCGCTCAGTTGCACCCGAAGTGACTGAAGCTTGTAGGTACTCAGCTTGGGGGGAGAGTGGAGGTGGCGTGCCTACTGGTTACGTAACCTTGTGGCCACGTATTAGGCTGCTCGGGAGTTTAATTGGCCAAGAATTTATGTGAAAAGTGGTGTGTACACAACTCTCATGTGAGTGGTTGAAGTAGACAATTCTTACGTAGGTTGAAGTAAGGGTATACTTTACGTAAAGAGCAATGAGTCGTAATCATAGTTGATTAGTAGTATAAGTGACGCATCAACGCTCTAGAGCTATTCTGTGCCCGAACACATATAATAAAATTTCCTTCTCCTTCACGCTTACATTCCAGCTATCAATCTACTGCCTCCGTAAATCCATCTTGTCTGCATCTTGGGGCCCAACTCCCATCAAGATGTTTGTGCATAACAATTAAACACTTCTTATTTTAGGAAAATAAACATACTGATGTATGTGTATATCACTGATGTGACATGCAATTTGACTACGGAGCCAAACGAAATAAAGCACAAATTTCACAACCAATATTATTTAGGACTTTAAGCCAGAACTCCTCACACATTAGTCAGTAATCCACAGAAGTAGGTCAGCTTTTTTAAGGTAACCATAGATCTGTACATGCAAAACCTGCAATTGGTCTCCAGTCTTCTGAACTGAAATGTAATGTAATTTATTCTGTTTCAACACACTTCTGCTCTAACACATTTTATTGGCCTGATGATTTATTATTAATTAAAGAATGAACAGAGTACCTAACACATGGTAGTTTTGGCCATAATTTTAATGCTTGCCAAGGACATAATTATTTTCTGTAGTTGATTTGAAGAGAGGATATACAAACCTTGACTTCAAGTGACTGGCTTGCATGTTTACTGAACGCATTCCACAGATCCTTGGTTTCTGCGTTGCCATATTTGTGAGCATTAAGGTAGTCTTTCAGGCCATCCTTCAAAACATCTAACTGTAGGAACTTCTCCAACATGTATAGAATCGCTGCCCCCTAAAATGTTGTACAAATTTCATTTAGAAAGTCTCTTAAACACTAATTAAAACCAAAAAATAATATTTTTGTTTTGATAAAGTGAGGTGTAGTATAATGTGTCAACTTGTGTTACTCTATATGTATTTATATGTAGGGGCTTGGAAAATTAGCTCAGCTTTTGCTAATTACATTCAATACTCTACATATTTAGACAATTTTAATATTAAATAACATTAGGTAGTAAAACATATAAAGGATGACCTTGAAAATAATAAGACTTAAACATTTTCACTTTGGTGTAGAGGGAAAAGTTATTAAGTTATTACCCAACAAACAAACTCTTTGGACACGTATTTTACAGTGAAGATGTAACATGTCTGTTCACTGATATCAAAGACAAAAATTCAATGAAATAAATTTCTAGTGGAGCAAAAACTTATGACTAGCGTAAAAAAAAATTTTGTGTGTTAAAAAGAACAGGATTTCACACTTTTTTATGCAATCATAAAAAACCCTGCTGATTTTTAATATTAAACCCTTGAATTCTGTGTTGTACACTATAACCACCTCTTTATAAATAGGTGATGTTATAACAATCCACTCAAAAACAGCTGCATGAATATAAGGAAATATACACTTCAGAAAGAAGAAAATTTCATAATTTACATGTATTTTTCTTAACTACACCTAATGCCTGAATTTTGCTAACTATGAATTGTCATGTGCAAATATTTTTAAAATGTGCTTAATTTCTCTTGACATGTAATGGGTTCTGGTTCAGATCAAATAGTGATACGTCTCAAAGTAGCGACTTTGGTTAGTGCTCGTCGAAGGCACTTACTGGAGTGACCCATGTCTCAATTAATCCCGGACAGGGGCACAACCTGAATATAGAGTGGGTCATGTTGACTGCTGACTTGGCACAAAGTCAAATACTGGTTTGGCTATTAGTCTACTGGTTAGCTTAGGAGCCGGTGGCTTACTCAGTCCGGCACAGGGACGGCTGATCGATGCTGTTGGTTTGCTGGCTGGGGTGCGGCTGCTGGTAGATCTTGACTGTTCCCATAGGCTGCTGCGGCTGGAACTCCAACTGCTGCTGTTGAAGGTCCTTGACGGGCTGGGGTAGCGTCGGGTCTTGAACCAAGAGCAGACTGCTCCTGTTGACACCTTCTCTCCTTGATTGATGGTGGCGATGATGGGATGAATGGTGCCTGGACACTTCCAGGGAGCCTGAAACAAAGAAGGGGTGGGAGACGGGGAGTTAAGCCCCACCGACTAGCGGGCCGATTGAGCTCGTTCCCGTGGGGTTAATTGACAAAGAGTCTTACTGGGTTGGGTGCAACCCCTGTTTGACTGTTAGGCAGTAGTTGTCTGTCATTCCATAATGTCCTTCCCACCTATCTTGATGAAGGGCATTAGATGCAAGAACCTTGTCCGGGTAGATAGGAGCAGGCAACTTGCATTCCCTATCTAAATGTGTTCTGCCATCTAGGCGCACCAGAACGACATTGAGTACAACCTTATTCTCCAAACGGCAACACAAATGGTGTGGTGGTTGAAGAGCAGGTTCCCTCGGAGGCACTGCAATAGCTTCGACAGTTGCACCTCTTGAGTACAGGTACGACCCAGAGCCAATCAAGCACTCCCTCCGGCAACAGAAACGGTGCGGTGGATGGATGCAAGTTGGTTTAACGACTTATCCTGTCAAGCAGGGGTATGACTAGTGGTTGTGGCTCTACCCTTTGATACAGCACATGTACTAAATAGGTGGCCGTAGAATGGTGTGTGTTCTGACGTACAAATTCCCCAATCCAAAAGAACTCATAGTCCTACACTAAGCTGCAAATGGTATTGGCAAACCCCGCCTCCTACTCCACTCTGCGGGACGTAGGTGTTTACTATGATAATCTGGACTAAATCAAGGGATAATGAAAGAGTAGTTAGGTTCAGAATGTGTTTATTTCATGAGGAATAAGACACGGTGACCCATACTATCTCCTGTCTACCCAAAATTGTCCGGAAGTAGTAAACTACGCTGTCCACGTGAAGGGGACCTGGTTCTAATCTGGCTGGGGGCAGAATCCACTAGGTAGCTAATGACAACTTTCCTTGTCTTGACTGTGTACGTGTGCTCTAATGGAACTTAAGGGTGCCCACTTCCTAAAGGGCACGTGGGGTAGCCGTTGCCAGGGGCAAGCGACTAAGGGTTGCAGATGACTTCTGGAAGACTTCGCAGGGGGGAGGGCTTCTAAAGGTCTGCTGTAAGCAGCGGTGAGCTGAAGATCCCTAGGTGGGATAATGGTGGCTGGTCAGGACTCTGGTGAATGAGCACGGTGGATCTATCTGTCCAACTAGTGATGAGGCTCTCGGAAGAGCAGACGATCAACTGACGATTCCAGCCTCTGCACTGGAAGATATTCTGCTTCGCCCAAGGGCTCGCCGGCCTGGTGGTGGGGGATGTTACTATGCGCACGCATCTTGGACGGAGCTAAGGACAGCCATTGTTGGCATGCGAAATCTCTTGGCACGCCCTTCGGGATTTTGGCGGGTGTCAATTACTGATAATAGATTATTGGCATCTTCTCGAGGAGAGGCAACATATTGCATGGCTTACTGGCCAGCGGTATTGTTGAAACATAGAATTCTGACACGTCTGTAATTATTCCCGGTCCAGGGAAAATCCTGTAGGTGCTCCGATAGAAATGTTATTCTTCCAAACCCCATTCATTGTTGCTTGTAAATGAAGCGAAGTCGTTAATTCAAATAGCCAGTAAGCATCACACATCACTCTCATGCATAAAATTTTGACTCTAGTTAGTGATGAAATTTACTTTCAGTTGTTCTTTTGTATATCATTTTTGTAAGTGTGATTTTTTAAAGACTGATTTCCCTTTGAGCACATTCATCACATATACAGTTTCACTTGTGGCCACTATTAAAGGAAATTTCCAAATTTGTAGGAAAAATACACAAATACGTAATTCTGTTTTGAATAACTGATATCTAAACAAACAATTTGTAATACTTGTGAATTTAATTTACCTATCTCGCTCCTCAAAGACTCATATAATTAAAAATTACTGTGCTGATAGGAAGTGAAACGTTTATAACAGCTTCTATGGCACTTAAATTAACATCATGGTTCTTATATATTTTTTTAAAATCCTAAATCTGTTACTATCTGACTAGATGTTGTCAGTCCACATGCAGTTTGCCATTGTTCACAACTGGGCGCTACATACATTATCTTGCCAGCTTCTCAAAACATACATCAACACACACAAAGTTCTCAAAATGTCTAGCCTATAACATGGAAATACATTACACTCACTAACAGGCTTCATACATAACCTATACTAAAGTATCCATACATAACCTATACTAAAGTTTCCATACATAACAATTTTATTTTTTTCTTTTTTTTTTTTAAAATGTATAAAAATTGAGGTTATAAATACATATAAAGGGAAATTAAATATAATTAGACTTTTCAGTGTTTTTGTTGTAAAGGGGGTTTTGTGCTGAACAACAAAAATAATTTTCTGTAAAGAGTAGAAAGTGCCTTGTGTCATACACAATTTTGACAGGACTATGCACAATTTTGATATAAAGAAGTTTTTGCTATAAAGAGATTCACTGTATAGAAGTTTTATTGTACCTTGTTGTAGGAAATGGTATCGAAAATGGCCTCAATCTCCATGGGATCGTGCACCTCGACAGAGATGGGGTGGCTGTTTGCGAGGGCATCCAGACTGAGAGCAGGCTGTGTCTTGTCCAGGATGAACTGCTCCATCATTTTCCAGCTACCCTTCACATGATCCACCCCAAGATACTCGAGGAAGCTGGCGAAGCCTTCGTTCAACCACAGGTCATTCCACCATTTCATTGTTACTAGGTTGCCGAACCACTGCAGTTCCACAATGCTACATTACTCACAATCCAACACCACATGAAATACGTTACGTCTTGTTATGTGGCAACAGACAATTAAAAGAATTCTCAAATCAGATACAACTAGTTCAAATTATTTTTTAGTTTCATACTTACATTTGTACAATTTACATTTAGGGTGACCCACGATTGACCTGGCCTCCCATTTCAGAGGTCCCTGGTTCAATCCCAGGCCCCGGCAGGCAGGAGATTTTTGGACGGGTACTCATAGGAGTGTGTGGCGGACAATGCTGTTGTTTGTGGGATTCTTCAGGGCTCTCCATTTTCCTCATCTCGTATTCGTCAAGTTGCCCACCACCATCTTATCTCACCTCTTCCATTCTTCATGTTGGATGGGATGACCAGTTGGTCCCTCAGGTAGAGCAGCTGGTTCTCATCCATATGTGACGCTGTCTCAGGCAGGAACCACATGTGTATTTCATTTCATCACTATAGCCATGAGAACAACTATCATGACAGTAATGATAATTCCTTCCTAATTTGACATGGAGCCTGCTGCTATTTTCACCGTAGTTTATTTTAGATGTGCTTGCATGGTATACCAGAAGTGTTGCTAAAACTGTGTAAAAAAACTATTTGTTGCTTTATACTGATAAACAACAAACACATCAGATGGTCACAGTAAACAAAACTGCAACAGTACAACAGTTACTTTCACTTCAAAACAATCTGTCCATTTTTTTCATTTTTAAGCATTTCAGGCATTCACTTGAAATTTTCCAGCAATATAACAGCAAAGTCACAAATACATACATACATTTTTATGGTTTTTGCATTGAAACCTGCAAGTAAAATAATCACTGTACGTATGGGAAACTTTTTTGCCACATAATGTTATTATTAAAATCCTACC